>JASUUG010000297.1:0-42951 GCA_030449905.1 Luvunga scandens | reverse complement strand
TCCTAATAAGTTGAACGAAATTCTGTGTATATTTGCTGCAGAACCATCAAAATATATTGTAGCATTAGGGACAGGTTACAAGTTGATACTTGGAATAGTTACTGACTTCTATTTTTCATTTTGACTCGTCTCATAATAAGAAAAGAATACTCTCAGCTCAACTAGAAGAAAATGAATAGTAACCATATCTGCTCTGGTATCTGCCAAAGGGGATCATTCCATTTGTTAAAAACAAGAGAATTTGTACAAATTTTTACCTTTGAATACCTTATTGTGAGCTTATTTTATACAGAAAGTGAAACCCGACCTGTTTATAATTTATTCAGGTGATACGACAACATGTTGATCTGCAAATCTTAGCGGCTGCATAAACAATCGGTTGCAGCCATCCAGCAAGAACACTTAATTTATTCACAGGAGTTCCCATTCAGGATCACATGTACGTCTTGTACTTGAATTTTCTGATTCAAGGTAGCAGGAGGAGGTTGCTGGCAAGAGATTTTGCAATGTGTCTTGTTCAGCCCCCATATAAGCATCTCAAACCAAATTGCTAGCTGCTCGTACTCCTTAGCCAACCTCTTTTTGGAGCAAACGCATCCCTGGATCCTTTTCTGGGATGAAAGAGAACGAATTAGGACAACAACAAATTCATCTGGGCTTGATTATTTAGATGAAAAACAAATACTTGAAAAATAATATATATTTTCTTGTAGTTTCATTTAAATGAAGCATATAAGGACATGACTTAGTAGAGAGTTCCAAACATAAATTCTAGGTTTCCAGAAAAGGTGCTTTTATGAAATTGAGAAATATAATTGACATCCAATGATGGTACATTTTTAGTTTTGATATACATAGCTTTTTTGTTTTGTTTTTCTTTTTTCCTTAAATTTTTACCTGCTATGGGCAGAAAATTTATTACAAAAGGCCAAAACGATGTCCACATGGCTTTCTTTTCAGTCAGGCCATTCAAAATTTGAATAAATAAAAAAGAGAATGTTCTCTCTTGTGAACAAAGTCAGACAGAATAGCGGGTGCATGTGTCAGAGAGAGAGAGAGAGAGATGTCAACCTTGAATGATCTGAGTTTCCGGTCCTATAAGAGACAGCATAGAGTGCATTATTGTCCACCAAGACGCAGCTATCCTCCAGCCCGGCGTTGTCACACAATTCAATGGTTTCCATCCCAGAATAATCAAATCATCACCATAATCATGTGAATGTCCTGTAGTTGATTTTGGACTTAGAGAGAATCCAAATCATTTATAGTTTGAGCAAAAAGGAGATTCTAGGAATTTTGAGAACATTGGTGTATATCACTGTGATTTTGAATAGCTCATAAACTCATGAGCTTGGGAAAAAAAAATATTCAATAGGTGTGTGAACATGGAATAACTGAGCTTTCTGTGGGGAAATGTTAACTTGAGGATCCATCAAAGAAAGTTGAAGGTGGTAGCCAGGGCAAGGGGAAACAAACCTTCTCTATGTAATAAATCTACATTTTTTTCAGAGGATAGATAAACATTGGCAGATTGCCAAGTGCATGAATTTATTATTTGAACAACTCTTTCATTTATAAGCTAAACTTAGACACAAAACACTTGCCCTGAATCGATATTCTACAGGGAAAAACATTCACTTTGATTTTCATGATAGACATTGATGAAGTAGTGAACATCTTAACAAGTTAAACTACAGTTTTCCTCCTGAAACTTCTAAGCAAGTTCAGAAAGTCGCATCGAAATTTGACATAACAAACCAACAATTAACGTATTAAAAGACAAGAGAAAACAAGCACTGGAAGATTACCAGGTTTTGAATTTGATATTTGAACAAATCCTATGTTTATGTGCTAAACTTAGACATGCAACAATTGCCCTGAACATGTGATATCCTAAGGGGAAAACACTTTCTTTGATTTTCATGATGGACATAGATGAAGTAGGAAAACACCTTAACAGGTTATACTAAGGAACTCCTCCTAAAACTTCTGCACAACTTCAGAAAGTGGCATCCAAATTTGATACCACAAACCAAAAATTAATGCAATAAAAGATGAGTGAGAAACAAGCACAATAATGCTGGATGTCAATCTCACATAATCTCAGGTTAGACAATGGTTGATAAAACAGAACTAAAAATAAATAACTTGATAAACTCAATACTATCAGGTTTTTCTCCTGGAACAACAGAATGAGTCGTCAGCAGAGAAATGTAATATCAGCTTCTTAAATCATGAATGCTGTGATTCATCAGGACAATCACAGAAACCAAATTACATATCTTGAAAAGGATTTAAAAAGTAGCCAAACCTTAAAAGGAAATGAAAAACGCAGGTGAACAGCAAGAGAAGAGAGCTCCGTGAAGAGCGCAAACAAGTTAGAATACACATATTTATAAATACATGCTAAAGGAAGAAGTTGAAGCATAGTCTTAAACATGAACATTGTCATTACTAACATAGTTGTCATCAAAATCATCATCAGTATCAGTACTAATATGACCACCAAATGCCAGGAATGAAAAGAAAATGCCAGAAAATTGGGGCAAAAGAAGAAAAAAAGGAACTTTGACATACCATTCTCCGGACAGATTGCAGAAGCCTCAGATTGAGCAGTCCCACAAAACTTACAATTAGTCTTTCGAGATATCTCACTTAGTGATGTTGTGTAATTAGTTCTGAAACTTCTTCCTCTGACCAGACAGAAGTAAATTAGAATCATGGTAAAAGGAAATAATACCATCGTAAGGATTTGGAAAATACAAACCACTATATTCCAATGACAGAACACTACTGGAGTTGATATGCTCCATCTCTGCCTCCTTGTCCTCATGGGATACAATTGGAGAAGACGTAGTAGATGGGATTGCTTCATAACTATCATAAACACACCCAACCTTATCAACTGCATCAGTATAAACTATTGTTTCTGTGGTTAAGCAATCATGCAAAATTTTAGATTCCATTAATCTGGGATTGCTAGAGGGAACGAGTATTGTCTCTGATAGATTTTCCTTACAAGATGCACCTGACAAAGCCATTTCAGAAGCAGCGAAAGTATTTGAAGAATCAGAAACACTCACGAAGTCATCTGCAAATTTATAAGGAACTGTATCCACTATTTGGGTTGGTTGGCACTCCATAACATCAACTGAATTTGCATCTGACATCTCCACCAAAACTCCATGTGCGTTTTTGTCATTAAAGACACTGGAATCACCAGACAGTGATACTTCTGACAAGTGCATCTCACCAACAGACATTAACCAACACCTCCGATGTAGATGACATGTCTTTATGGCATTTTCTTCAATATCCTTGTCAGAGCTCTCATGTGCTAAGACATCAACAGCTTTGCCTGAAACCAAATGAGACCCTGTTTCATCAACAGGATCTACGGAAACTGGGGTGGTGAGTTGATTTTCAAGGTAAAGTCCACTAACTGCATGACCATGCTGGTTCTTTATATGATCAACTGGGTTGGGTTCCTCCTGTGGTAGCCTAATCAGAGCATGCACAGAATTTTCTTCAGTACCTGTTACTGACTTGATACAGGTGTCAATAACATCACCTCTTTTCAGAACCACTTTGTGCTTCGTGTCTTCGAGGGTCCACTGAAGGAGGAAGTAAATCCTGGACAACATCAGAACAGAATCTTTTCACATTTCCTCCCATTGTCTGCATCCGATTTTCAACATATTTAACAGTGTCCTGACCAGAAAGTAACTTGAAATTAGGCCCATCAACAAAAATTCACATCCACAGGAAATAACAAGAAAACATATAGGAGAAAAAACATATGAAGACCTCACTCACAATGTTATCCACCTGTTGGCACATGGTTTCAAACTGCTGGGAGATACTTCTCCCAACCCAAGCTATACTTTTGAGTTTCAAATCCATTACAGACCTGTATTATATTGCCAGAATAAATGTCTCAAACAGCTCCAACTTTTGTACAAAGTGCAAGCTGCAAGGCATATTATTCCTAGACCAGTATAATGAACTGCCCTGCATAGAGGCAACACTGCATCAGAATTTTCACAGCTTAAGATATTGGGAAATGAGAACAACTCTAAGGATCGCAATATTCACATTAACTATATTGACGCGATGGCTAAACAAATGCTCGTCAGACCTAAAAATTATAAGAATTTTGAAAAGCCCCAAAATAATTTTAAAACTTCTTCCACGCTTTGAGATAGTAACTTGATGTATTATTCTACTGCAAGTTCACATTAAAAATTAAAAGACCTTACTAAGTTATAATGGCCAAGAGGAGAGGTTTTGTTGGTTAGACAGTATAGGACTGAGATAATATCAAGAAGACAGAAAACCTTGAGAAACTATTGTGTGCCTGCCTTTGAATACACCATATATGTAAACGTTTGAGGCCTGCCTTTGAATACACCATATGTAAACTTTTTTGAGGCCTGCCTTTGAATACACCATATGTAAACTTTTGAGGCCCTAGCAGACATGCAAACCTAAAATAGACTAGCATTTGCATCAAAGCCTATGTACAAGGGTAATATTACCAGGAAACAAGATTTTGTTAATAAATCAAGGAAATTCTATTTACATCTTGTTGATAAAAACCACGCCATCTGGAAGATTGTTTACTCTATCGCACTAATCTTGGATGCAAGCATTGTCTACCATAAGGCTCACAGCACTACATTTTCTACTTCTTCAGAATCTCCAAACCTATTTATTGCTCTACAGGACATCCACTGGGAAACAAGTGCCTTCCCTCATATAAACAGCTCACTTCACAATGCCCGGTGACGTTACCAACTATGCAAACTATTCCCCATCCACACCTTTTAAGAACCACAATGCTCCCACCACAGTTTGATACACCGATAACTAAATTCTACCTTTGGCAAACTCCCATATCAGAATACAAAAAGATGTATAGCACTTCATACTATTTTTATAAAATATAGCAAGAATAAAATTTCAATATGCTGTTCATTGATGCGGTACCATCACATAAGTACACAAGCTTTTAGAATACCAAGTTATGGATGAAGTAACAAAACCATAATTTAATTTTTAGCAAAAGAAATCACCATTTAAAAAACTCATAATTTTAATTGCTTACTTTACCCATATGTATGCAATGATCATCATTCAAAATATGCGTACAACTAACTCAATTGGGTTTTCATTGGTCATGATCACAATTTAGAATTCCATTTACTCAAGAAAACCTACAAGAACAAAGGTACCTTAAACAAAGGCTCCCAGATTATAACAAAATCCCATCTTGTTAAAACAAAGAACCCATATAACAAACATAAAAAAAATTAAAATCAATCGTGCTCAACTTATTATAATGAGAATTTAAAATATTAAAAAATTAAAGTTTCGGTAAAAATTCCGTAGAAGGACCGGGTTTTTTACTTCTGCAAGAAACGTTGAAAGAGACAAGGAAAGAAGATTGCGTTACTGATTACCTATAGCACCCAGTGAACGGCGGAGATTATCGCCGGGTAAGCTTGATTGTGTAACTTCCTTTATTTGAAGGCTTTTACAGGGTTTTTGAAACTATGTAGCTATATTGCTTATGTCCGGATGAAGGGTTTTAGTAGTAATTTATAATTGTGCTTTTGGGCGTTTGATCGGCCTTTTTTTTTTTTTGAGAATTATCAGTTAATCAATTTCTTTAGACCGCTACAAACAGAAACAGATAATTATCTCTCCGTTCAATCTTAAAATAGGGGAAATAAAGAAAAATTTGAAGATTCACAATTATTTTTTAAAAGGTAAATTTCAGATTATCCCTTATAAATTGGTAGTATTTAAAAATATCTCAAATTATCATAAATTTTAACTTACGTCATTTTGGTAAAAAATAAGGGTCGCCTATTGTTTTTTGTGTAAAATATCATTTAGATTCCTTATACTTTTATAAAATAAAATAAGTAAAATATTATAAATATTTATATATAAATCCTTTTTATATCTATTTTAAAAACAAAAATTTTATAAATATTTACATATAAGTTTTTTTTTCATATCTATTTTTATTATTTATTTTTTTATTAATTATATTTAATTATTATTTTATTAGTTATTAATATATAAATATAATATGATATAATAAAAATAATATTATAATATAATTTATTTTTATATTATAATATTTACATATAAGTCTTTTTAATATTTACAATTGAAAAAGAATTTTAATAGTTGTTGGTTATTTATTATTATTATTATTATTATTATTATTATTATTATTATTGCTATATTAAAAAAGTGGATTGATGAATTTTTTTGTCTTTATATAAAAATAAAAGGCTAAATTAACAATAGTTTGGGAGCATTTTAAATATTGTCATTTTACAGTAGTTTGGGATAAAATGAAGATTTTTATCTTAATTAGGGTAAGCTTTGAGTTTATATTTAATAATTATTAAAATAAAAAGATGATTGAGAGTTCGCGTCTTGTTTTTTATTATTCGTTTAAACGGAAGATTTAGAATGATTAGAGTTGTTATGTTGTTCGTAGTTATATGTCTAAACAAAGAACGATTTTAGTACAAAAGAAAATTGTTGCAACTTCTCAACAAGCCATTATTCATCATTTAATGAGTTCATCTTTAATGTACAAGAATATTGAGAGTTCTTATCTTTTGTGTTTTTAGTTTTCTGTCAAAACAGATAGTTTAGAATATTGAGTTCTTTATCTTTTTTTTTGCAGTCATGTCTCAAAAATGCAAAGGATATTTTTAGTACAAAAGCCACTTGTTGCAATCACCTGGCAGGTCACCCACCACACCTGACTGTGGAATTTTAAAAGTTTCGAAGTAAAAATTATTATATTCCTCCGAAAATCAAACGGTGATCGGAGAGAATAGAGAGTTTAAATCATTTGCCTTCGTCTCTCCGTAGCACCAGGGGTGGTGATTATGATTACGTCCACACGTCCCCCCTTCACTTGAAAGGCAAACAAACAAACTCCTGCTCAGTGTGACCCACTGGGACTTGCCAGCATTTAGACATAATGGCCGGTTGATGCAGTGCCAGTCCATTCCGCTAGTTGACTTGGCCGTGCGCGACCCCCCGGCTCCAAGACGCTGGCACGCTCTGAGTGACTGAAGTGTTCGATTTCGTGTCTGAAACTAGAGCAACCTAACCTCACTAAAGCTGACATCACTCTCACCCCCAACCCTTGTCAACAACAGAGCCCCAACTCACGCTCACAGCCGAAGAAAACAAAACATTCGCAGCCGCCATCACTAGATTTGACAAAAAAGTATTAGAAGATGACAAAGACCTCAGCCATTCACTCAACTCATAGCACTCAGCCTCCCACTGAAATCAGCCCTCATTGTTCGATTGAAGAAATTTCAGGCCATGCGAAGACCGATGGAAGCTAGTCGCGGCAACTACGGAGGCTACTGGTCAGTGGTGGTGGTCGGATTTTGAAGGGGTTGTTGAGACTAGTAAAACTCAGGTGGTTGTGGGTCGAAAATCCAGTGGATCACGCCGACCGTGGTGACACTTCGAGCGAGAAACCGCGGCTTCGTGTGGTATTTTCTGGTTGCTTTCGGTGGCGGTAAAGGTACGCGGGTGCTCGCCAGTGCTTGGGAGTTCGAATAATGACCACCGATACGGGTGGTGAAGCAGCTGGCGTGAACGGAGGACGGGATTTGTCTTGGATTTGGGTGTATATACCCGTCCTTTTTTCTTTCCCAGATTTTTCTAGAAGGGAGGGGATGCCGTGAAGGAGAAGTCACTGAAAGAAATAAGAATGAAACCCTAGCTTGAAGACACCGCTCGATTTCATGGCGTTTTTATGGCGGGCGTTCACAATGAAAGATATGGAATCCCAGCTGTTGATTCGAGCTTTTACGCCATCTCTAGGTATTCGTCCTAGCTGTTCATAATTCTTCTGGATTCGAAGTACATTATATGTTAATGGTAGTTAAAACTGTTGAGAAGAAAATTGCAATGAACCGACTTATCTAGTAATAATATGAAAAATTGTATGTCAAATTGAAGCCTATTTTTTAGGATTTGCGTGAAATTAATAAGATCTTGTTGTTTTTGTCTTGGATTTGTATGGTTCTGTTTTAATTTAGATCTATTTTAAAAATCTTGTTTATTTTGGCATGTTTCATAAAACACGAATTCTGTTTATTTTAATCTCTATTATTTTACTTTTTCATGTTTTTTTATGTTTGCCATATAAAATGAGTTTGTTAATTGGTGTATGTTTGTGGGCAAAATACATTTATATGTGATTCATTCTTTTCTTTTTTTTTTTGTTTTAATCAATTTTGAACCCGTTAAGTAATTTAATGTCATTTATGAGTTTAGTTTCAGTACTTGGGGATACGTTTGACTGTTTCATTTTTTTCTTTTTTATTTTTGTGAGTTGGAGGCAAAATGTTGACAAGAATGCTATCTGTTTCTAGACATTTCAATCGAAAATGGTTTGTTTAGCAGTGTCTTTTCAATCTTGGTAATTAAATGATATTATGATTCACAATTTTCTCTCTCATTTACTTTTCTTTATCTAGCCAAACTCTATGGACTGTTATTGTCTAATGGGTTTGTTTCATCGCTTCAAATTTTCTATCCAGGGGCAGGTCTCTATTTTTTAGGAAAAATTAATCTCTTTTCTTTATACTGCTTAAGTCTTTTGAAATTGTTCTTTAGTTTCTGCGTTTGAAATTTTGAAAAGTATAGGTAATTAAAAGTTTTAGTGTTCTTTTAATCTAAAAGAATAGAGGAAAATGTGATAGTGTTCTTTTCAAAGACATATCTTAAGTTTGAAAGGCTATGAATTAGATAACTAACAAAACAATTTTTTTTTAAAAAAATAAAGAAATAAATCTGGAACTTTTTAGAGGTAAAGATAGAAATCTAAAAAGTTGGGTTTTAAAAGTTATAGTTGTATTAGTTTCGAAGGCTTTGCAAAGTGGATGCTAATGTATAATTGTAGCTGGATGCAATTTTCTTTACTGAAGAAAATTACTCTTTAATTAGAGGTGTGTGAGTGCGCGTGAGCACATTTACTTTGTTAATTTTAATTCATGTTTTTGCTTATGAGTTTGTTCACTTGCTCTAATATGGTGCATTCCAGCTTTCTCTGTTATACATGTGGTTTAAAAGAACCAAGTGGAGGGTAAGTGATAAACTAAATTTTTGTGATAAACTAAATTTTTTTGATAAACTAAATTTTTTTAAGTGATAAACTAAATTTTTTTAAGTGTGATCAAGATGTTTCTGGAAAAAGGGGGGAAATTTGGTTGTGCAGAGCGCAAGTGTTTTGCTGGGTTAGACTAGTTAGCTTTCTCTAGTGGCTTTTTTATTCTGTGCAGTAACAAGTATAATTTACTTGGAAAAAGAGCTGAGACTATGTAAGCGGATAATTATTTATTGTTTTAGCTTTAACTAGTGATAGATTATCCCAAATGGCTTATCTTATTCTCTATATCATTTCTAATTTAGAAGAAAGCCATCATCACATGGTTTTCTGTTGAGGATTGACTATGATAATTATTTAGTTGAAAAAAGAGTTGAGACTATGTAAGCTGATAATAATTTATTGCTTTGCCTTTAACTAGTGATAGATTATCCCAAATAGCTTATCTGATTGTCTATATGATTTCTAAGTGTTAACCTATACTTTAAAAGAAAGAAATCACGCAGTTTCTGTTGAGGATTGAGCATGATAACCTGTTGCCTTTGTTGATTCGTGGTTGGGTTAATTTCGTCATTTACTTGGTTCATTTCTGGTTATTTGGTTTTCAAAGTTGCTTATGGTTGATTGAGTTGTTATTTGCGTTATACAGGTGTTGTTGGACATGATTTCTGGGTTGTATTATGTTGACTTGTAGGATTTCTGGGTTACAAAATGTTTGTGGATTTCAGTTGTACTTGCTGCCATTGGTCGAATATTGCTAGTTTAACTGAAGGAATGATAATTGTACCCATAACTGATAATTGTGTACCCTTTCATGGATTTAACAGTGGTAACTTAAGAACCTTTGTTCCTGCTGTTCCAAGGCCTGAAATTTCCTTTGACTTGCTCTGTAGTAACTGTAATTATGATAAGCTTTTAGGTAATTATACTCCTTACTCAGAACCCTTTTACATTATATATGCTTTACCGTTTTGGTGCATATATATGTCATAGTTATTCTTAGCATTTGCATGCGGCAGTAGTAATGGTAAAAAAATCATCATCTCACCAATTAGGTTTTATTCCATCAGCAGGAATAATGGAAGAGAGTATTTAGAGGATTATGGGAGCAGTAGCAGAAGAGAGGAAAAGAAAAAATTAAATGGGATCAGCCAGCATGTAGTAGCAGCGATCATAGTTCTCCATCATATGATCCGCAGTTTTGTGAGTTCGTTGCATTGTTGAAAACTTGAAAGTGAAAACGTTTGAAATTTACTTCGGTGTTTATTTTGGCTGGGAAAGTTTGTTGGTTTTATTCATATTAAGATTTTTAGCAATAATTGTTCTATTGTTGCATTATAAATGCATATTGTGAAATAAAAAAATAATTATTTTGAAAAAATAGATACTAAATTTAAAATAAATTTTAATTCCCGCCAAAATATTTTATTTAGAATTAAATTTTAATTCCCGTCTAAATAATTTTATAATAAATAACAAAACTAATCAAAAAGATAATTATAATAAATGACCAAACTAAAATCTAAAAATAGAATATATCTACCTGAAGCGCATCAGGAGGCAAAGAGGAAAAAAGGAAAAGGAAAAAAAAATAAAGAAAAACATTCATGCTCTCATTGCCATTGCCAAAAAACTGTTATTTTGAAAACATGAAACCCAATAATGTCTCTCATTGTCTAAGCCAGGTTTCCCCAAATTTTACAAGCTTATGTGAATTATAATAGCACAATGCAACACATCATTAATGTCACAATATTATTTCTAATCCCTTAAATTAGCTTGAATTTTTTTAAATATATGCTACAAACACCACCAATATCGAATATTAAGGAAAACATGATCAATGCAATTTTTATTGCTTTTACCTAGTCTCTTATGATTCAAATGGGAACAGAATTAAAATATATACGATAACGACGTCCAAAATAATGTATTATGAAATTAATTTACATCGTAACAAAATAGAATGACTATAATGATTAATTCTCATAAAAAGAATAAATGACATGTTATACTTATTTGTAAGATACAAGGTGTTTAATGTAATCTCTAAACTCTATGTAGGTTTTCCTACTCTTCGTATGTTACTCATACGCCATGAGAGTTGCGAATAATCAAATGCTTTGGTAATTTCTTATGGTGGAATGAATCAAGATAATTTTAAATCAAAAATCCAGATTTTTTGTATATATTTATGAGGTCGAGTACGGATCTCCAACTCATCAACTTAAGTGGCTTTTTTCATATTCTTCATTTGTATATAATGAATATATTTTATATTAACCGGAAACAACAAAGGATTGCTAAAGAGAGAGCCATACAAATTAATTATGCTATAAACTACGAAGAAACATGACCCATTGCAAATTGTTATATCAATTTCGAATAGCATTTTTTGCTGATGCAATTGTATACGAATAGCTAGATATTTCCATAAAACTTATACCTATCAAATTCGATTGCAATAAACAAAGAATCAATAAAGCGATTATCAATTCTTTCAAAGGAAATTACCATGAGCATTGAAATGCTTGTTAAGACAATTGACGGTTGCTGGGCTTCTCTGTGCCGGCGAGACGAGAGAGTGGACAAGGTTGATTTGGATTTGGAGAACGAGAACAGACGAGAAAGAAGGAGACGAGGAAGTGGGAAAGAGATTTGTCTTATTTAAGTTTTTAAAAGCAACCCAAAACGATGTATTCTGTACTAACTTAGTACTAATTGTTGCAAGTATATCATTATTATTAAAATTTTGGTAGACCGGTAAAGCGGTGATATTTTTTAAAATAATTTGTTTTTTTTAACTTGTTAGAAATTAAGTGAATCGTGTTCATTCCTCCTTCAAATTACGAATAGAATGGGTGGAATCAACTACTATCAAATAATTGGCCACCTGATATACTCAACTAGCAAATAACAACTTTGCCTAATTTGTACGCTTAAATAAAATTATCATTTATCATTTATTCTAAATTCACGGCCCTCCTTGAGGTGGTAAAATCTCTTATATTAGAAACAAAAACTATAAAGCTCCATGTCATAGGCTGCTACACCATGCAAGAGAAAGAAATGACCGTAATCATCCATTACCTAGGAGTGTGGCGACACTACTTATTTGACTCATACTTTGTGATCTTAAAAGATAATGTAGCCACAAGCTACTTCCAAACACCAAAGAAGTTAAGCCCCAAGCAAATAAGGTGGTAAGACTTCCTTGAAAAATTCGACTATCGGCTCAGTACAAGCTCGAGAAAGCCAACATTGTTGCAAACGCACTAAGTTGCAAAGTAGAGTATGCAACACTTAGCATGAGTCAACCAAGTTCAATTTTATCTTACAGATCAAGGAAGGTCTCTAACAAGACTCTCTCACGAAGGACTTGTTGGAGAAAGTTTTTAAAGGTAAGAGAAGGTGTTTTTGGTAAGAAGAAGGCATCCTCCTCACTAAAGGAGATCGACTCTTCGTACCTAGGTAGGGAAATTTGCGGAAAAAGGTTATTAAGGAGTGCCACACAGTCAAAATGGAATAGAGCCCATGAATGAACCAATCCAAGCCTCGTACTTTTGGTCGCAGCGCATGACTGCACTAGTCCAAGCCTCGTATTTTTGGCCGCACATGAGAGACGACATCGAGGCCTATGTGCGGACTTATTTTATGCGCAAACAAGACGAGACAGATCACCAACTTTGAACAGGATTGTTCGAGCCTTTGCCACTGGCATCAAGGCCATGAAGAGCGTCACCATGGATTTCATCTTGGCTTTGCTGAAGTCCGAAGGGTACAAAAGCATTATGGTCGTGGTTGACCGCTATAGCAAGTATGCAACTTTCATCGCTGCACCTACTAATTGCAAAGCGGAAGAAGTCACCCATCTCTTTATCAAGCACATTGTGAAACTATAAGGAGTTCCGAAAAGCATTGTGAGTGATCAAAACTCGCGATCACTGGATGCTTTTGATAAAGCTCTTCAAGTTGTTGAAAATTGACCTCAAGTTCTCAACAAGCTTCCATCCATAAACCGATGGACAAATCGAGCACCTCAACAATCTCCTCAAAATGCATTTAAGGCATTATGTAAGGGCTCACCAGCCAAATTGGAATAAGTTGCTGCATGTTGCTCAATTCTTGTGCAATCTTAAACGGAGTAAGGTTACGGTGCAAGAGTTCACTCAGAAATTATCATGGGATTCCAACACATGACACCCAATGCTATAGCCTTGACATTTGAAGGAAAAAGCCCAAATCACAAACTTGCTCGTGAATGGCACGAGGAAGCGGACATCACACAGAGCTTACCTCGACAAGGCCGCAATAAGGCTGCACAGAAATGAAAAAGTGGGCCAACTCAAGGAGACTCCATTTCAAATTCAAGGAAGTCAATCAAAGTAATGGTTAAGCTCTTACCTCAATAGTTCAAGGCTTTGTGGAAAGTCCACAAGGGTTAGTGAGATGATATGAGGGCCTTTCAAAATTGTAAGATGTGTCGGTAATGTCTCATACCAACTCCAACTTTCGCAAAGACTCAAGATTCATCATGTCTTTCACGTAAACTTGCTTGACCATACCATGGAGATGCGGAAGACCCAGTAAAGGTGAGTCAATGCATGCCCCAACCTAACTTGTTGTCATAGCCTATGACAAGGATTTGGAATATATCCTTATCGATCGAGTAATTCATAGAAGGGATATACCAAAGATACAACAAGTACTTGATGAAGTAGAGGAACTTCCCGAGAACAAAGCCATATGGGAACGCAAAGAAGACTTATGGCAATTTGAGGAGCACATCCAAAACTACAAGCACAAGAATATGACAAGAATGCCGTGAGTATAGGCAGGGAGAAATGTAATGGGCTGTTAAAATCTCCAGCAAATAGGATAATTTTGTGCGTGTGGGGACGTTTAGTGAAAATTTGCCTAACTATGGGATGAGCTTAGAAGTGGGGTGTATTTTGCTCAACAATAGGATGTACTTAGTAATTGGGTGCGCTCAGCATTGGGCCGCTATATAAAATTAACCAATTGTTGTGCGATTAGCAATCAACCAAGCCCAGCTCGCATTCTAAAATTTTTGTAATTGTAAATAGTCTAAAAATTTCTACAACTTTGTATTCAAGTCCCTAGTTAGATATTTAGGCAATTTGTCAACTTACATGGTGAGCTTTAGAACTAGGCATCCAACATTGTAAATAGCTCATTACCCGTGTCATTTTTGCTCACCACACCAACACTCATCAACACACATCACACCACACCACACACAAGCTCTCAAACTCTTGTAAAAAACCCTCTTATAATTTTTTTTTGAGTAATATAGTTATATTTGATCATATTACTTTTACTCATCTATAACATTCTTGTAAGTATTTTTACTTAGCTAGTTTGAAATGTTTTTAGACTTACTCAACGATTTGTGTGTTAAAAATCACCTTAAATATTTTTTAGACTTAGGTGGCGTTTGTTTTTCCGTCTGAATCAATAGATCCAATTAGTTTGAATTAATAGATCAATGTTTGAATCAATAATGTGTTTATTTTTTTATCCAATCTCAAAAATAAGTATTAAGTTGTTTGTTTTTAAACTTAAAAATATGAAAATATATATTTTTACATTTGTACCCTTATTAAATTTAAATGTCAAATAAATAATACACTAAATACCATAATATTTTAATATTTATAAGTAAAACTATATTCAAGTGAATACATAATGATTTTAGAATTATAATAAATAAAATACCATAAATTTTAAATTTTATCACTAATTCTCAATAATAGTACATAATATAAGAAAAAACTAATAAAATGATTGAAATAGTTGATTTGTTATTTAAATCCTCAGTTGTCTACGTGTAAAGATGAGATTATGTAGGATAAAAGTCTATGGGTGAGTTTTAGAATATGTAAAAAATAAATTATAAAATAGGGATATTTTTGACATTAGAAATTAATCGACTTAATTCGATTCTTCTATTCAAAGAAAAAAAAAAAATCGACTTTTTTTATTAAAGTCAAAATTATTTGAAAAGTCTTATTAAGTTATAAAAAAAACACCCTCTAATTAACTTAATTAATTAAGTTAAGTCACTTTAAGTTATTAAGTTAAAAAACAAATGCCACCTTACTCAACGATTTGTATTAAAAGTCTAGGTACTGTACAAAATTGTTGCATAAAATACTTTTCCGTGACATCTAAATTCGCTCATTAAATTGTGATTTGGTTAAATTGAAAAATATGGGTATGTTAACTTCATCGGACAAATCTATGTCAACGAAGCTGGAATTTATGCATTTAAGGTTCTTAATTTGGTCGATCATTCGCATTTTAAAAGACGTTTTATGAAAAGCCAAGGGAAAATGGTTATATTTGTTATAATTCAAAGCGGATTCAGAGACTGAAAAATAGACGATACGGAATTTAGGAAATCACTCAAAGGAGTTCTAAAATTTTATTAAGCTTTTTGAGAGTATTTATTCCAAACATAGATGTAGGTTTTAAGAACCCACCACGGAAATATACACGAAAACCAAACACAAAAGCTAGAGCCACGTCCTCGTACAAAGAATTTATCTACATGACAGCCTCACCCAGTGGCAGTTCTGAAGCCTTTTGTTCGATGATGATAGTAACAGCGCCATTCGCCTTTTACTGCTAAAAGCTTGTACAAGGATTTATCGGCATGGTGAACGATCAACTTTGGTGTATCGGGAAGCATTACCTCAACTCATCATCACATGTTCCACCACCCCCACAACAGCGTTTTGACAAAAGGAAATGGTAGAAAAGAAAAATGAACCCACAGTAGTTAGTTCAGAGCAACTCAAGTAATTGAAAGTGTCTACAAAACACACCCGTTTCTCGGTAACCAAACAGGAATTTATTGACACAACTATTAAAGAGTCATCTTGAAACTCATTAAACAACCATGAGATGCATGAACTTGGGCGCATTGAAGAATAGAAACCTTAGTGCAACATTTCCAGACAGCTCAACAGGACTTGTGCATGTCAACTTTCTTGCATTACAACCAATCACCAATGCAATCAAAAGGTTTAGTCTCCTAAAGGTTAAACATACTACGCCACACCTAACTTTAGAACCCTACAAAGTTTAACAAAATTGAGCAAATTCCAGAAGTTAAAGAGACTTCTTGAGCTAAACATTGCTTAGAAAAGTGCTTTAGAAATAATATTGCATATTTTTCTAGCAATAATTATTCAAAAGATGACTTCTCACAGAGGTAGCATTACATGCCAACATTCATTTAAATTGACATCAACAGCTATGTGACTGAGGATATCCAGCTTGCCAAGAAATATCACAAAACTGCACAGCACCATATCATGACAACTACACAAATTTCATATAAATCCTGGTAAAACACCAAGAACACAGCAGGGTAGAAAGATTTCCTAACAAAGTTTTGGAAAGTGAAGAATTTAACCGTCCAGAAAATTTGGGGAAAGGGACCCAAGAAAGAAGAACGCATAACCTCAAATTAAATAAACCATGATGGTCTAGCTTACTGACACAAGCAGAAAATTCAGAAAAGGCAAAAATCAGGGAGAGGAACCAACAGCAAGCAGAATGCATAACCTCAAGACTAAATTAACCACATTGGTCTAGTTAACAACACAGGCAAAATAATCAGAATCAGAGGCAGAGTGGCCACTAAGGATTTTCGTGAAGTGGAAAATCTCATAGTTCAGCAATAGAGCTGTAAATCCCTTATTTAAAGGAGGAAAACCAATTAACATCATGAGCACGGAAAAAGGTACGTACAAAGACAGCCCTTCAACCAATTGCTTTCACAACTTCTCATCCCAGAACAAGGTCCGCAAGTCCATCAAACATAATTTACAAAACTTTCAAGTAAATAAGCAGCCATCATCCTACCCAAACAAAGGATCACCGCATATACAGAAAACACGTGGATACTGTTGGCGACGAGAATGAAATCAAACATCTTAAACTATTACAATGACACTTCATTTCTTATAACTGAAGCCCAAGCCAGTCACATCTATATTCTAGAAAGGCAGGTGAAATATGACAGCCAAAATACATTTTCCCATTCATCACCAATATCAGTTGCATATCAAACTTTGCAACAATCAATGCAGCACCGTCTTAGCTGGAGAAAAGAAAGACAACTGAAAAGATCTCTAGAAGCCACCAACAAGACACAGTCCAACTCAAAACAATCCAGGTATATATGTAACTATTCAAAGAGAATTACCAGCCAGCAACCTGCAGGCGTTTCTACAACTTCTATGTATGAATATAACTACAAAATGTCAACCAAGTGCTAAACTAAATATCCAAAGAAGCCTTTGTATGTGAAGAAAATATGGGACTACAACCAGAAAAATTATTTTAGACAGCATAACAAAGCAAAGTTTCTGGCTATGCTGTCACATATTTTCTTCACATACAAAGACTTCTTAGGATATTCAGTTTAGCGCGTTGGTTGTCATTTTGCAGCGATTTTACTCATACATATAACTTGTAGTTACACCTACAACGAGGGATGAATATCAGTCATGGACAAGCAAATCATTACATCATCATTATCCAAAAGAAATTAAAATGCAACAATATGCTTAGATAGTAATTGCCTGAGCTTTTATTGTAACATCATATATTATTATGTGCATTCATTTCATACAGAATATATATGTATGCAGAAGTAAATGTTATAAGAGGCTTCTCTTAAAAACAATTAAGAAAGATCCAAATGATAAGAGATAAAAGACATATAGAGCAATATGTGAATAAAGCCTAACCAAATATAAATTACAGCAACAACCGTACACAGTCGTTCCAAACATGGAAATATATGATCTGAATACTTGTCAGAACTATACTAGTACTTGAAAAGCCCAAATGGCAAATATGTTCTGTCATAAGTACAAAGACTAGGCTAACTCAGTCATTTGAAAAACCATCATTCAGAAATAAACCACATCTTAAAGGTGCAGATCAAGACATCAAGCGAAGAAGTGGCCGTAAAAGCAAAGCTAACACAATCATATAGTCTGCATTACGAAATCACCAGAACCACAAAAAGCATCTGCGCCAACAAGCTGTCATACACCTGAATCAAACACCCATTCACAACTCAATTCATCATTCCGCATCATCAACAAAACAAAGCTCATACAAAACTACAACTAGTAACCAAACAAACTAAGAAAATCTAATACTGCAACAGAGCTTAAAATGAGATGCAAAAATTAAGAAACTACAAGCAAATAAGGATACTTTTTTAGAGCACATCAAAATTAAACACAAGGCAGAGCAACTCACTGAGACCACAATGGAGCTACTTTCAAGTAGAAGAGCTTTTACTTAGAAAGACCAGACTTTAGCACTACTAGGTTTGATACATAACAATGTGAAAGAGCCAGTTACAAGTCATCAACTTTATAGGTTATTTTTACATTGTTAACAACATTACTAATCGTATAGGCATGTTAGGTTAATCAAGTGTGGCATTATTAGAGAAAATCAATTATAAAGGACTAAAGTTGCAAACCATCCCAGACTCCTGATATCCATAACATATGAATTCCACAATGGAAGTGGTGGCACAGCAGCAGAAAACAAGAATTATACAAGTCGCACAAGTAAAATTCACATGGCAACAAACATGCAATAACATCATTAGAATGAGAGAAAACATTTCATTACAAAACAAGAGAGGGCCAGATACTTCTGGAATTTTAAAATCCCCATAACGCCATATAAATTTGCTTTCAAATGCTCAAAATTTAATACATTAACTGTCACATCATATCCTTTAGGTTCATTTGCTGCTTCAAAATAATTCAACTTAAGCAGCACAGCAAAATATAAGGAAAAATAATTGCCTCATACACTTGCAAACTCATTTAAAACTAATACAGCAATTGCTGTACTAATTCAAGAATACTTCTAAAAAAAAGGCTATTTACAATGTTAAAAATAAAACACCTTACAATGGACATCTTTCTGCAGTAAAAGATAAATATATTCAAGTACCGATAATAACAAACTTATATATCTCATTTCCAGCTTATTTTTGTTTTTTTTTCCTTTTCTGTAATATTAATTTTTCGAAAGCAGAAAAACTAAAACTATAAACCATTACATAGAAAGTTTCAGACCCATGAACATTTTTCATTGATAAGAGCACCACACGAACTCATACACCCCCATCAACCAGCACAACTAATATTTACCATCATAGCATTAAATTTTTTTTTATTCTTCCATCTAATTTAATGAAGAATGCATGACAAATGATATGCAGTCGGATACAAGGCAGGGCAGATTACCCCACAATTATCACACCCCAATATTTGATAGTTAAAAGTGCAAAACAATGGACAGTAAAAGAATCGAATAAACACATGAACAAAGAAATTACAAAGATAACAGCCCCAATACATGATATACCAAATCTGGAAGAAGCAAAATCAAAGGAAAACAAAAATGAAAAGAACAACAACTGGGCTAACAAGGAATTAGCATACAATAAGATGAGTTAAGCAGAAAACGGACTACTACAACTATGAACAAGAAAAACCAGAAAAACAGGTCCATACATTCCACTAAAAACATTCTAATAAAAGCACCAAAACTACAAGCACATTAATCAATGAGAAAACACATAATGAAGGAAGACTACCTCAATAGTAAGGTGGCACGTTCGGGTACATTCCACCCGGAGGAACTCTAGGAACTGGAGACGTCCCTGCTGCCTGGTGATGCTGACTTGGATAACCGGCCGAAGTAGATGACAAGCCATAATGCCCGGCTTCAGGATACCCTCCCGATGGCATTCCAACTGAACTCGGTGGCAACCTGTACAAAGAAGACCCTCCACCCAATCCTCCAGCAGCAGCACCTAGCGCCCCACCTGCTCCAGCACCGCCACCAGTACCACCCAGCCCACCATAACCTGTAGAACCAGGTCCTCCATAACCACCGTAAGGTCCACCCAACCCAGCACCATACCCACCAGCACCAACACCACCCATAGAAGATGGTACCTGACCCGCCCGCCTAATGATGAGTTCAGATGATGTCCCAGTGGCGGCGGGCCAGAGAATGGGTACCCATGTCCACCCGGCCCACCATATGATCCACTGGCAGATGGCGGAACCATACCCATTCCATCACCATGATTCATGTTAACATTCCCAGGCCCTCCCCCATCCGGCCCCATTGGCTTAGCCTTTTTATTATCAGCTAGTCTACAGTTCAATTGTTTACCGTCAACCGTCTTAATCGGATCCACAAGAGCCGCTTGAGCTCCCTCTGCAGTCTTATAAACAAACAAAGCAAACCCTTTAGGCTTTCCCGTTTGCTTATCAAAACCCAACGGGCCCTCTTCAATTTCCCCGTAACAAGCGAAATGCGCTAGCAATTTATCAGCCGACATGTCGTTCGGCACATTCCCGACAAATATCTTCCTCAACGACACATCAACCGGGTTATTAGTACTATTCCCCGAATTCCCAGCCACCGCAAGATTCGTGACTGTCACGCGCCCATCTATCTTCTTACTCGGCTCTTTCAAAGCCAACATCGCACCGTCGATGTGTTTAAAAGTGATAAAGCCATAACCTTTGGATTTACCGGTGGCTTTATCAAGGATGACGACAGCCTCTTCGAGCTCACCGTAGGCCGAGAAGATGGAGCGGAGGCCCTCGGTGGTGGTGTCCCAGCCAAGGCCTCGAATAAATAGCTTGCGCTGGGTGGGGTCCGCGTCGGCGATAGATCGGACGGATTCAAGAACGTCGTCGTGGCGGGCAACAGCGGAGGAGAGGATATCGAGGAGTTGATCGCTGGTCAAGCGTTCGACGATTTTGCGGGCGTCCTGCTGGGTCACTCTGTTGGGAGAGTCAAGGTCCGACAAAACGGCGCCGTTTTCATCTATCTTGCGTTTCTTAATTGAATCCATACGATAGAATTTGGAGAGCAAAACCCTAGCCCTAGTGAGATAAATTCACTGACTGCAAAGAAACAGAAGATTGCAATTTGGAGAAAGCGTAAAGGCGCTGATTTTATTAATAGGGTTACTGTGTGTACGAGGCGGTAAGAAAGTTCATTTCAGGCCCGGTTTTCCATTCGGTGCCGCCCGGCCCGGCCCAATATAAGTAACGGCAGTTATCACAGGGATCAACTTTTAAAGATTATACTTTTAAAGAACCCTTGTAAAATTAGGAATTGCAATCTGGTCATCATTTGTTTAATTCAATTCAATTTGATATGATTCCAATTAAATGGATTTAAGTTTGGGAAGCTTGACTTATTTAATAAATGAGTCGAATTCAATTTGATTTGTTAAATATGCAAATCAAATATAGGTTTAAACTGATTAATCCATTTATTGAATGATGTAATGGAAAAAGTAAAATTATGCACGAAAAAAAAAAAGGTTAAGAAGAAATTAATAAAAAACTAAGGACACATCCGTGTAAATTTCATTCCACTAAAGAGTAAATATTAATAAGATGTGTCCTAAGAAAAAACCCTCTCCGTTGATGAATGAAGATCGTTTGACTAACAAAGCAAAGTTTAGGGCTCAAGGTGAAGATGGAGATAACCTAGAGACCCTATCCTTTTGAGATAAATTGATGTAGTTATAGAAAGGTATTGAAGAGGAATAGGTAGGTTGGACAGAAGATCTTGAATTCAAGCCAAAGGATATTGTCATAGATAACATTGATATATACCCTCCATCTCTTTCTTTCAAAAGGTCTACGCCTAGTTAGTTAAGCCATGGCAGAAAATGGTGGTGGTCAAGCTTTTGAGAAGACACATTGGGTATAGAGCACTTGTTCTGGGCTGGAATCTCTTTGGAGCTCAACTCTAGGTTTCCATATCATTAACCTTGAGAATGACTACTTTTTAGTTAGATTTAAATCGGAAAAGAATGTTGATTTTGTTTTGTCACAAGGTCCATGGATAGTTATAGGACACTACCTTACTATTTAGCCATGGACTCCTTATTTTGATTGTTTTAAGGAGGAAATTGAGTCGATCATAGTTTGGATCTGGTTGCTTGGGATGGCTCTCCACTATTGTCATAAGAGGATTTTAAGGATGCTTGGCTAAATAATTGGTACAATCATTAAAATATATAATAACACTGAATCAACGTCATGAGGTAAATTTGCTCGCATTGCGGTGGAAGTTGCCTTTAATAAACCCTTGGTTTCCTAGTTCTTTTTGGATGGAAGAATCTAAAAGGTTGAATATAATTACCTCCCAAATGTATGCTTTACTTGTGGAAAATATGGCTATAGTAAGAAACTGTGTCTTGATAACAATAAAGACAGAGGCAACATGGATGATTTGTATGATGGTGCTCCTAATACCAATAATGGCATATGGTTGACAATGATGGTCGAAAATTTTACCTAAGGTAACCCAAAGTCCCGTAGAAGGTGGTAACTAGAAAAGGGAAGCCTCGAGCTGAAAAAGGTAAGAAGAATTTACGAGATGTGGCACTCAGTCATCGGGAAAGTTTTGGTAAATAATCCTAGTTTCGAATTTTGGCTACATGAATGAGGGGATGCCTGATCATGATATTAATATAGAATCATCTACTTCATTTACTAAAACCCACGTACTAGTAAATAATCTCCCTAGACATGTGACTTTCCCAAAAGACCTGCCTCTATAAATGAAACCCCTATATCATAAGCCTACTGTTGATATCCTAGACTGAACATCTTCTTTAAGACAATTCGAACATGGAATTCTTGCCTAGTAAAACTTTAACCATAACCATGCAACATCCACGTAAAACTACCAAGCCCTATGCAAACCAAGCTAACCCTTTGTTTCCATTTTGACCCCTACTAACCTAAACCTCATGCAAAATTCACGTAAGTCTACCAAGTCTCATGTAAACCAAACTAACACACATGTTTCCATTTCAATGCCCACTAACCTTAACCTCATCCACCACACTACCATTTCTTTTATTAATAATATCAAATTAGCAATGGCTTCTTTGTGAATGATTTGGCAGAGCGCCATTTAAATAGAATCCTGTCAAGTGATCATGGCCAAAATTCCAAACCGTCAGGTGATCCTCCTAATATTGGTGATCGAGATGCACATGAGAATATGGATGATGATGGTGAAGATAGTGATTGTGTAAGCAAAAGTGGCAAGAAGTCAGACTCCTTAAAGGATGAGGATGCTATATAATTTGAATAAGAAACCATTTGACTCATTGCTATAAAGATTTTTTTTTTAGTTCTTAATCATATGTCCCTGACCATTATATTTTAGAATGTACGGGGGTGGCCTTATAGGGGTTTAGCCGATCTTTTACTATTTTAGTTAATAATTACCATATGTCTATTGCTGTTATCTTGGAACCAAGAATCAGTGGACAAAAAGCAAATAATTTAATGAAGAAAAGTGGTTTTGATAGATCTCATCGAATTGAGGCTATTAGATTTTCTAGTGGTATTTAGATTTTGTGGAAGGATAATTTTAAAGTGGAAGTGGTTATTAACCATAAATAATTTATACACTTTAAAGTGTTTATGTAAATCAAATTTTTGTCGTGGGATACTACTATATACTTTAGTCCCATTCTTTCTCTTAGAAAATGTTTGTGGGATCATCTTAGCAGAATTGCTACAACTATACAAGATCCTTGTGTTAATCTTATAATATTGATTTTGATGATAACAAAACTTATATGTACTTGATTAAAATGTTTGAGTTATTAAAATGAATTTCTTAAAGTCATAAACATGTTTAAAGAATCTTAATGACCGTTAACTTGAGTTGGAAAATCATTTTTCTACAAAAAGTTAACAAAATATAGATTCTGGAAATTACCCTTGAACCGTTTATTATAAAAGGCGAACCGTTTATTACTCACGGTGAACCGTTTATTATAAAAAAGCGAACCGTTTATTTACGTAAAGTTTCAGAGCGTTTCGGAACTTAACGGTGAACCGCTTATTATTAACGGCGAACCGATAAGTTCCATAAAAGAGATAGTTTTTTACTCTTGAACCGTTTAGCAAAAACGGAGAGCCGATTGTTTTTGCGGGTTACGGAAAGAAAGCGGTGATCCGATAATTTAAACGGTAAACCGTTTATTTAAAATCAAATCGAAACGGCTAGCTGAAAAGTCAATACGGATAAACGATTTAGACAACCGTGAACCGATTATGATCGAAAGTCAATAACGGCTAGTTTTCAGCTCCAACTATAAAAAGGCTCAATCAAATTCAAACAACGAGATCCAACATTTTGATATTTGAGCTTCCTACTGAGAAACAATCTTCTTTGAGCTTCAATTGTGTTTCATTTCATTCCCTCACACATTAAAATTTCAATTGTAATCATTTGGAGTGTGTGAGAGATTATTTGTTATTAAATCTCTATCATTGAGTGATTGTAAGTGTTGGGATACACTTGGGTTAAGAGATTTGGGAATAATCTCTTTATTGTAAAGGTTCATTGACACCTTGGAAGTCAAGTGTAAGTGTTTGAAGCCTTGGAGGCTTGCATAGTGGAATCCTCAAGCCCGGTGTGCTTGGAGGCGTGGACGTAGGCACGGTTGGCCGAACCACGTAAAAAATTCTAGTGTTTGATTTCTCTTCCCTTATCCTTTTTAATTTGAGCATTGTTGAATTTATTACTTTTGATTTTGATTAAGACATTAGTTTTAATATTGTGCATTTTTATTGGCTTAGTTTTTAAAACCCAATTCACCCCCCCTCTTGGGTAGCCTAAATAGAATTTCACCTTGGCTTATAGGAGGGGACTTCACCTCAATCCTTCTTGCATCTAAAAAAATAGGATGGTCTTCTACCATAAGTGGTGTCTGTGGCTTATTTAAGAGTTGGTTTTATACATACAGGTTACGTGATCTTTATTTTCAAGGTCATGCTCTGTGTAATATAGCCTGGCTTCATAAGTTTTTGGAGAATACGATCCTACATCTCCTAAAAAGTAAACTCGGATCATAGGCCCGTGCTTGATGATGTTTGAATAGAATGAAAAGAGGAGGTACGGTGATAAGCCTTTTTTATTTCAAGCAGCTTGGCTTACTAATATAGACTTTACTAATTTTATGGCATTGACTTAGAACCTACGTGAGCCCTACTCTTAAAAGGTTCACAAATTTGTTGGTGATGTCACTATTTGGAATAGGGACACTTTTGCCAATATTTTTAGCAGAAAATAAAGACTGTTGGCTTGGTTAGGGGTATTCAAAAGGTGCTAGAGAGTCAATGTGCTAGAAGCCTTATACAACTTGAAATGAAGTTAAAAGAGTAACTTGAAGAAGCCCTCTCCTAAGAGGAAATTCTTTGGCACCAAAAATCTCGTAAGGACTAGATTTTATATGGTGACCGCAACGCATATTTTTTTTATCCAAAAACTCTTACTAGACGAAGAAGAAACCAGATTGTAGTGATCAAAGACGACTTAGGGTAATGGATTCTTGATACTAAGACAATAAAAAAGCATGTGGTGTAAATTTTCTCTGGGCTTTATTGTAAAGAAGATACTGATGCACATCTTTATTCTTTCATAGGTTTATTCCCTGTTATGATTGCCTTTATAGTTTTCATACTTCAGAAGCCTATTGGTGATGATGATATTAAAAAGACCATCTTTAGCATAAAGCTTAGAAAACCTTTGAGGATTAACGATCTTTATGCCATATTTGACCAAATTCAATGGACCATTGTTAGGCCTTCTTTTTGCCAATTCATCAGTGATATATTCTGTCTCAATAAAATCCCTAAGGATGTTAATAAAACTTTGTTAGTTTTTATACTTAAAAATAATAATCTCATAAAAACTTAAAGATATATTGCCCTATCAGTTTGTGTACAGTGGCTTATAAAACTATTACTAAGCTGGTTACTAATCATTTACAAGCTATCCTACCTTAGCTTATTAGCCCTCATCAGACTAGCTTTATACTTGGTAAATGTACAACTGAGGATATTGTGCTAGCTTAGGAAGTTATAAATATAATGCATGGCAAGGATAGATGGTGATCAAAGTTGATTTGAAAAAGCTTATGACCAGCTTTTAGTTAAAGCTTTATCCATGATACACTTTTAGAAATTAGCATTCCTATGGACCTCATTTGGGTTATCATGGAATCTATCACCACGGTAAACATATAATTTTGTGGGAAGAAGAGTTTATAGAGAACTTCAAACTAACTAAGGGAATTAAACAAAGGGACCCTATTTCTCGCCACATTTTTGTTTTAGGTATTGAGAGGCCAAGTCATGGAATTGGGAATGCTTTCAAAGCAAGAGAGTAGAAGCCGATCAGATTATCTCGTAATGGTATTCCTTCACCCATTTGTTCTTTAGTGATGATCTTCTTCTCTTAGTTGAAGCCTCTTATGACTAAGTGAGAGTTGTTAACTACATTTTGGATGTGTTTTACAATAACTTTGGGGTAAAGATCAATAAGTAAAAAACCTTGATCTATTTCTTAAAAAATGTTGCAGTGAGGGAATCCAAAGAAATTAGGAATATTCTAGGCTTTTTCGTGACTGAGAACCTTGGAAAATATCTTGTTATCCCGTAGTTACACTTTCGGATATTCAAATATAACTATTAGGATATCATTAACTAGGTGGAAAAAAGGCTTTTTGGTTGGAATGCATCTCACCTGTCTCTAGCTGGCAGAGTTACTCTTACCCAATCCGTTTTGTAAGCCATCCTAGTTTATGTCATGCAAACATCCAATTTACCTTTGGGGGTTAAAGTTAAAATTGATCAAGTTTGAAAAAGGTTTATTTGGAGTGGGGTCAATCAAAATAATAAGCTTAACCCAATCAATTGGGATATGGTGTGCCAACCTAAAGCTTGTGGGGGGTTGGATTTAAAGAATTTAGATATGATGAATAGAGCTCTCTGGATGAAAGTACAATAGGGCCTAATTACTTCTCCAACTAGCCTATGGTCTTAGGTTCTAATCACTAAGTATGGAT
This sequence comes from Luvunga scandens, assembly GCA_030449905.1. Taxonomy (NCBI): domain Eukaryota; kingdom Viridiplantae; phylum Streptophyta; class Magnoliopsida; order Sapindales; family Rutaceae; genus Luvunga; species Luvunga scandens. Next base: position 15,793 of record JASUUG010000297.1, on the reverse strand, counting down.
TGGACCTATCTAACTTGCCTAATTTGTTACCGATGAAATGATAAGAAAGTTAGGTTTTAGTAGAGTATATGGAATCGTTAAGAGAGTCAAGTTTTAGTGGGACTATTGGGTCACAAAAGACCAACCCTTGGTTATTCATGCTTATGTCCATATTGTTGAAAATATCTTGTGTAAGGCTGTTGTAAATTATGCTAATGAGTTTGGAAACTTGAAGGAGGCTAGTTTTAGGCATTTACTACTTTACTATATTATTATAAGAATTGTTTCTTTTTAATTGTTGTTGGTCAGTAGGGGTGAAGACAAGGCATTCTGGTCAGAGTCCTAGAGGGGTATATTTTCAGTTAAATCATCTTAGCATGCCATCTCTAATCATGGCCATAATAAGGAAGATTAGATTTAGAGTTTGGCTTGGAAATGGCAAGGCCTGCAATGTATTTATATGTTTCTCTGGCTTATGCTTCATGATAGATTAAAAACCAATTGTAAATCACTAAGGAGACATATTACTACAGGGAGTGGATGTGCTTCGTGTGGAGATAGCTTAGAAAATACGTTGAGTGTGTTATATAACTAGATGGTGGGTAAGAAGTTTTAGAATAAAGTTATCCTTGCCCATAATAGATGAGCTTTTTATTCTCTAAGCCTTTGCGAGTGGATGAGTGTGAATTTAAAGAATAATTGGTTCTTTAAGTAGGATGTTACTTGGAGATGTTTCTCTGGTGTTGCAATATAGAGGCTTTGGCAATGGCAAAGCATTTTCCTCTTTAATCACTTCTCTATAGATAGTGAATATATGATGACTGATGTCAATATGAGAGCAATATAAATCCATAAAGTAAGTAATTCCCCCGTGTGTGCAGGAATTTCAAGGTCTAAGAAGTGGATCGCATGGAGCCCCCATATATGGCCTTAGTGTAAGTTCAATACCGATGGTGCTATTAAGAGAACTGAGGCATCTAGTGCTGGTGGTTTTATCTGTGATCATAATAGAAATTGGTTAGCTGTCTTTTGCATGAATTTTGGTTCTTATACTATTATGGTTGCGAAACTCTAGGGGCTATTTCAAGGTTTATCTATTGTTTAGCAAAAATGTATTTGATAACTGAATGTGAAAGTGGATAGTTTATGTGTGACTCAATTGCTAGTTGATAATCATCTGGATTACATAAACGAATGCACACCTTTTAGTTCATTCTATTAAAAATTTTCTACGGTGCGAGTGGCTTAACCCTTATTCATGTTTATCTCGAAGCAAATTTTGTGGTGGATTTCCTTGCAAACTATGCCTTGTCTCTACCCTTTGATCTTCACTTTCTAACCTACCCTCCGATTGGTGTTCTTCATTTTCTCATGCATGACATGTATGTGGTTGCTCATCCCCACTTAGTTCCTATTTAGCTCTATTGAAGAGTCTCTGTCTACCAACAAAAAAAAAAAAATTAAGGACATACGCTTTAGGGTCAATTTGGTAATGTGGCAGTTTTTAAAATAATTATTTTCTGTGACATAAAAATAATCAATTGTGTAGAAAATCAATTAACTATTTAGCAAAATTTATTTGTAAAAGTTCTGTAAGTTTTAAAAACAATTGTATATGTTTCATTAATCTCATTGTTAAACTACTGTAAGAATATAAACGATTAAAACAGACATCATGTTAAATAAAATTTATTTGCATTTTTATTAACATGTATATATAATATTTTTTATTGTGTGTATACAATAATGATAACTAAAAATAATTTTTTTATTTCATTAATTTTATTTTTTATTTTATTATCTGAATATAATTGTTAACAATAATAATCTCTTTACGTTCAAAATTCTATTTCTTAATTGAATATGAATAAGTTTGAATTCTTATAATATATGTGAAGATATATATGTAATTTTATTAATTATAAAATAGTTTTTCAAACTTTGAAAAGGTACTGCTCGCCTGCTTTGCTACTGTTTATTTACTTTTCAAAATCTGTTATAGGACGGACAATTTTACTAAAAATGATTTTAAAAAAATTAATCAAATACTAAAATTATCTTTTAACTTTTCAAAATCATTTTTAAATCTTTTGAAAGCAATCTTAAACAAGCCTTTAGGCTTTGCTTGGAATCTACAATTAAGTGTAGGATTAGACTAACTTTATGATTAAATATTGAGAAATTATCCACCGATTACCTGATTTTTTCTACTTTTTCAAAAATATATAATTCTTTTTTTTTGCTTGAATTACACCTAAAGTTACAATTCTTTGCATTTTTTCACTTTTGTCTGTTTACCGTTAAGATTCAGTTATTTTTTTAACAAAATGACGATTTTGCCACCCAAATGTAAAATTATAATTTCATCCTATAGCATTAATTTTGGGGGCAAAATTATCATTTTGTTAAAAAAACTAACGGAATCGTGAATCAACCAATCAACGAACAGTGGAAAAAATGCAAATTATAACTTCAATGTATAATTCAAAAAAAAAAAAAAAAATTGTGTATTTTTGAAAAAGCATGAAATATTAGGTGGTCGGTGGATAATTTCCCTTAAATATTTATCCCCTATTTGACAAGCTTTTCTTGAATTGGATTACAGTAATTAAATTTAAATTTAGTCCTTAAATTATGAGATTAGCAATGCTAATTTACAAGTGAGTTTAGATTGATTAAATTAAAAAAAGGTCAAATTAAATTGGTACTTTTTATTTCTTTCATATATAACGCTTTTTTTTCATTTATTATTGAAACTTTAATTAAAATTTTTTTTTATTTTGTTTTTATAGTCTAATTAAATTGGTACTTTTGCTACAATAAAATTAACTATCTAACAATTGTTGAAATAATTGTTTGTAGTAAATTTAATAATTACTAATGTAATATTAAAAATAATTATGAAAATTAATAATACCAATAATTAATTGATTATATATATAAAATAGTTTTATTAATTTAATTGTTTGCTATAATAATGACTAACAATACTAGAAGAGCAGGAGTATTAATTCTTTGCATTTGTACAAATTCAGTTAATTTTGAAGAAAATGGTTTGGCTGACAATTAGGGTTCTAAATTGATAATTTTCAATTTTAAGCTTGAAAACTTGTTTTGATGATGAAAATAAGGAGTTTAAGATGTTTAGAATTATTATGGAGGTTCAATTTTGTAAAAAGAATGCAAGAAAGTAGAGGATTTTAGAGAGAGAAAGCTTGGCTACCACTAGTTAGAAAGATCATGGTGAATAGTTAATTGGAAAATATAGAAGAAACCCTAGAAACAATGACTTATTACACAAAGTTGGTGAACCGTTTTAAGAGATGATTAGCTGATAATTTATAGTAACCATTCAATGTAAAATTAGTATACTATTTATTAGAGTCGGTTAATCGACCAAAAAAACAGAATGTTTCTTTAACTTAAACGATCATTTATTTACCTTAATTGGTTATCCGTTAACACCAAAAAACCTTTATGTTTTTAATTGGTAAATAGTTACCCTCAATCGGTTAAATGACAATCTTGTAGTTTTTATTTCCTAAGTTTCTGTTTTTGAATGGCAAACTATTTATTTACAAACAACTATCCGTTTATTTTGACAATAATTTCGCATATCTATTTTGATCTTTTGCTAATAATTTTTGCATTCTAAGGTTATTTCAAGAGCCCAAAACGTCTCAAATGGCATTTTTAATGCATGAAAAGTGAATGCAAATATAAAACATATCATTCAATATTAACATACATACATATCAAGAATCACACAATAGATAGTTTAGTAGTCTTGATATCATACAAACATATACTGATGTGAAAATTTCATTATCCCAAGTTCGTGCCAAATCTTGAAAATTTGGTACTCATTAAGAGGTTTTGTAAAGATATACATGAGTTGTTTTTCAGTTGAAGTAAATTATAATACTACATCACTTTTTGAACATAATCTTTTAAGAAATGATGTCTAATCTTTATATGTTTGGTCCTAAAATATTGAATATGATTATTTGATAAATTTATAGTACTAGTATTGTCACACATGATAGGTATATGGTCAAGGTTAATTCCATAGTCTTTAAGGATTTATTTTATTCAAAGGGCTTGTGAACAAGAACTATCGGCAGCAATATGCTAAGTCTCGGTGGTTGAAAGTATAATAAAATTTTATTTTTTACTAAACTAAGAAACAAATGAATGACTTATAAAGTGAAATGTTCCATTAGTACTCCTTCTATGGACTTTGTATCTGGCAAAGTCAGTATCCAAATAATAATTTAAGTCTATATGAGTTCTTTTAGGAAACCGAAAACCAAGAGCAATTATTTCACTCAAATAACGAAAAATTCTTTTTACAACAAGCAAGTGAGATTCTTTGGGACATGATTGAAATCCTGCACACAAACAACACTAAACATGATATCAAGTCTATTAGCAATTAAGTAAAGTAAAAATCCCATCATACCTCGATATATTTTGACGTTAACTTCTTTAACTTTTTCATCTTTGTAAAGATGATTGATATCAAGTCTATTAGCAGTTAAGTAAAGTAAAAATCCCGTCATATCTCGATATATTTTGACGTTCACTTCTTTACTTTTTTCATCTTTGTAAAGATGATTGTTGAGCTTATTGGAGTGTGGTGTGTGCTATAGATGCTATATATGTTAGTGTGCAAGTGTACATAATAAGTAATATAATGATGAGCATTCAGATCGTCTCTACAAATATTGATATTATTAGTTTTGCTACAGTAGTTCTAGCAGTGCAAATTCCATTTAAATGAAAATAAAGTAATTATTGAAACTAATGAACTAACTAAATTAAAAATGTCAGGGTTGAAAATGCAATAAGAAAAATCTAGAGTCAAACACAATGACAAACTTAATGGGAAAAGAGTAGTTGAGTGATTAAACTCCTTTAATAGTATTGACTATTATTCCAATTAAGATTTTTTTTACGACATCTACTACTACCCGGGATAAAATTCTATCATGCATCCTCAACTATCGCTTGTTTGATATCTTATATTTATATGCAACCTAATAATGACCAATTGTTATGTCAATATATAATATAACATTATACGTTCTAGGTTTTTATTGCCCTACAAAGTGAATTCCTAAGTCTAATTCCTCACTAATTTTGGATTAAGCATGGTCCTGTTTAAATCGAGATTAATTTAACTTAGCAAACTCAATCTAAAATCATGTGTTGTCTTAATTTGTTCTACCAAGTTAGTCCTTTTTTAAGCACTTTCTTAGCTAGTATCCACTAAATGGATTGTCAATTGAAATAAGAAATTGCAATAAATAAAATTAAGGTAAAATATTGCAGCAAATTTAGAGCAACACACATATATCAGTCAAATAACTATTAAGTTTGTTTATTACTCAACCACAATAAGGTTTAATTTATGATAAAAGATAAAAAAAAACAAAGATTTTTTTAACCATTAAATACATTCCTATGAATAACAGAAAATAAGAAAATAAAGATAAAATATTATGTTCTACTTGATCTTGTGATTACTCATTCTTTTTCTCCTTGAATCCTCGGTTGCAGCCCCTCAAATCTCTCTTCTTCTCTGTTTTCTTTTTTTTTTCTCTGTATTTTTCTTAATGACGGTTCTTTCATTTTTCTTTTCATGCCTGTTCCTTTTATAGATTAAAATTAGGGTAACTAGAAACGTGTGGTTGCGTATCTACCATTTTTAGAAAACTTGAATTGCAATCTTTTAATTACTTCGCCTGAAATCTTCTTTGTAGTTGTTACAAGATTATTGCAGCATCAGCTACAACATCTTCAATATTCTAGATTTGTTTCAATTCTTCTGTAACCCATCTCTTTTGTCATCTTTATGAGTTTATTGCAATAGCATTCCCTCTATAAAACTTGAGCTTTCTTGGTTACCTAGAATTACATATAATTAGAGCACAAGTGATCCAAAATAAGATTAATTTATTAAAAATTAAACTAAACTAAATGCTTATGCAAAATACACTAATTATGTAATGAAAACACATAATATACTCTTTAAGTAACATAGGTTTAAGTATAAAAGTGCCATGATAACTCTTATTTCATAGAGTTATCATAATGCTTTTAGCCTTGCCATCTTCAAGTCTGAATTTTTTGAGTAAATTTATGACATATTTAGCTTGATTGATGAAGGTTACTTATTTGTTTTATCTTATTTGTACTCTAAGAAAGTAGTTCAACTCTTTTATCATGTTTATCTCAAATTATTTTGTCATAAAAGATGAAAATTCCTTACATAAAATTCAGTAATGGAACCAAAGATAATATCACCAACATGAATTTGAACAATACGTAGATCTTCATTCTTATTCTTAATAAAGAGTGTAGTATCTATTTTTCCCATTGAAAAAATATTTTACGAAAGAAATTTACTTAGCCTTTCATGCTATGTTGTAGGCGCTTATCTTAAACCATACAAAGCTTTAGACAACTTGTAAGCGTGATTTGAAAATTTTTTATTTTCAAAATCATGTAGTTGTTTCACATAAATTTCTTCCATCATATAGCCATTTAGAAAGGCACTTTTAACATATGTTTGATACAAAATGAAATCCTTATGATATGCAAATGCTAACAGCATTTTAATGGGTTCTAATATAGTTATAGGTGCAAAGATTTCATCAAAATCAATTCCTTCTTCTTGGTTCTATCATTGAACTCTTAATCTAGCTTTATTTTGTACAATTACATTGGATTCATCCATCTTATTTCTAAATACCCATTTTATACTTATAACAGATTGATGTTTTATTTCATAAACTAATTTCTATACATTGTTTCTCTTAAATTTATTTAACTTTTCATGTATTGCCATAATCAAAGATTCATCATTTTCCATGTTTGAAAAGGTTTTGGTTTAATTTGAGATATGAATGCAGTATATTCAAATATATTTTTAAGTGATGATCTAGTACTACACCTCATAAAGGATTTATTAAGATTAATTCTTTAGGGTAAAAAGAAACATACCTCTACTACTTAGGGAGTGTTTTAGAATTAACTTAATTTTGCTCTATATTAGTTTTTTCTTTTTGTAACTCTTCATTTGTATCATCATTAACAATAACATTCTCCTTATAGGAAGGATTGAATTCATCAAATATAACATGCATAGATTATTTAACAACCAATGTTATTTTATTATATACTGTATAAGCTTTGCTTGTATTTGAATATATAAGAAAGATAACAGCATTGAATTTGGAATCAAATTTATCAATATTATTTTTAGTATTTAATATAAAAAATGTGCATATAAAAGCATTGAAATAACTAATGTTGGGTTTCTATCTTTACAAAGCTCATAAGGAGTTTTATTGAGATAATGTCTAACCAACACACGATTTAAAACATAACAAGTAGTGTTGATGGGTTCAGCCTAAAAATATTTTGGTAAAGCATTTTTATTCAATAAGGTCCTAGCAATTTTTTGAATACACCTATTTTTTCTTTCAACTACTGCATTTTGTTTGGAAGTCCTTATTGATGAGAATTGATGTTCTATGCTAATGTTATTGCAAAAATTTTTGAAATCATGATTTTCAAATTTTCCACCATAATCACTTCTAATACAAGAAATATCATAATTTTTTTCATTTTGAATCTTTTTACAAAAGATTTTAAAAACATCAAAGGCGTTATCCTTGTTAACTAAGAACAATACCCATGTATATTTAAAATAATCATCAACAATTATAGATGTATAATACTTACCACTTAAAATTGCATATCTAGAAGGTCAAAATAAATTTATGTGAAGAATTTGAAGTGGTTTTGAAGTAGAGACATGATTTTTATTTTTTAAAGAAGTTTTGATTTGCTTTCTAAAGTGAGCCAATTAGATCATTAATAGATAAAGTGTTTAAATCTTTGACTTCCTTAATGACATATCTCTTAGATCTATATTCTTTTGATAAGGAACTAATGATTTTCTTAACATTCTCATTATAATGTTTATAATGTCTGTGAATCTAGTATACATGGAATAAATACACTCTTTTTATTCTATTTGAAACAATTCGTATTGCCTAGTATGTCTACTGATTTTAAACTATTTGACTTGATTTGTACCTTCATAAACTACCTTAAGTTTCTTATGAATCTCATATGCATTAAAACAGTCTTAGATTTTATGAAATTCTTTTTTATCTAAAGCACAAAAAATGGCATTCACAACTTTGAAATTTAGAGAAGCTTTACTTTTTTCTTCCTTATTTCATTCACATGAAGGTTTTGAAATTTTTTCTCCTTCTTCATTTTTAATTGTTGGCATGAATGGACCACCACAAAAAACTTTCCGCATTTCATAATCTAAAGCTTGTAAGCAAATTTTCAGTCTAGTTTTTTAATATGGGCAATCATTTTCATAAAAGAATGATGGTCTGTAGTGGATTGACTTTCCCTAACAATAGAATCATTTTAGATTGGCATAAATCTAAAATCTCCAAACAATTAAGTTCTAATAAGAGAACATTACTCTAATACTAAATGAAATTATAAATAAGTAACTCAAAAGGGGGGTGAATTGGGTTTTCAAAAATATTAAGCAATTAACACAACAACTAATTCAAATGTTTTAATGAAATTAAAAAAACTAGCAAATAAATAATAATAATCTAAACGTAAAGAGAGAAGAGATGAAAAACAAACATGGTATTTTTACCTAGTTCGACAAAGTTGCCTACATCTACGTTCCCAAGCTCACTACACTTGAGGATTTCACTATCCAAGCCTTATGACCTTAAAGCTTTAACAAGATTAAAATTGACTTCTAAGGTGTTAATGAACCTTTACAACTCTAAAAGATCTAAAACCCTTTATCTCAGTGTTTCCTACAGTCACAATTGTTCAATCTTGAAATGAAAATAAAGATTACACAATTCTTCCTTCACACAAAGTACATGCTTACAAATGAAAGCCCAAAGTGTGATTCGATGAAAAAATGAATAAATTTGAATTCAATGTAATTTTAGTATGCAAGAACAAATTGAATGCAAATTTTAGAATTTGTTGTAATTTGAATTTGATTGAACTTTTTTATAGTAGGAGCTAAAAACTAGTCGTTATTAACTTTCTAGATATAATTAGATCACCAATAATTAGAAGTTGGATTGCCATTTTGACTTGTGCAGGTCATCGTTATGCTGAAATTTGAATAGTTGGTTCACCATTTAAAGTTGTCTGTTTGCCTTTTAATTTTGGAAGCAAATCTGTTCAAAGTCGGCTTACCGTTTGCTGGTAACTGATTTGCCAATTAATTCCAGTAACCTTGTAGAGAGATATCAGCTAACCGTTTAGAGTAATTGGTTCACCGTTTTTTAGTTAAATTGTTCTCTGGAAATTTTTAATTAACTGTTTTCTAATAAATAGTTCACCATTATCTTTAAGAATCAAATTATAAATCTTTCTCATAAAAATTGTTTGCTGACTTGGCATTAACGGTTCTCTGTTTATTTCTAAAGTCTTATTCTTGTCTAAAAACTTTATACCAAATAAAAATTAATCAGTTTTAAAGACTACAACATTGTTAATCCAGTTTGTTATCATCAAAACCAATATTATTAATACATTTATGTTAACATGAGAATCCCAAGATAATCCCTAGTAAACTACCTTGGATGAATATCCTAATTTCTAAGGATCTCCATATGATAGGACAAGGAGAAAAAGCCCTTTTTCACCCAATGTTTTGATGCAATAGCTTATGTTATTCTTACTATTTAAATAATAACCCATTTTACTCCTACTTTTTAAAAAATAGCACAAAACACCCTTCGATTAGTTTATCATTAATTTACTATTTAATTCATTGAGGGCAACATAGGACTTTCAATTAAGGATATACAAATTATTTTAAACTAAAACTCTCAAAAAAATTAAATAACATATGATTTTTTGTATAAATTTAAAATTTAAGGACAACTTAATAAATAAAAAATAATAACACTAAACAATATGTAAATTATATATTTAGGACAAAAAAAATCGATTTTACGAGCACTATAGTAATTTTTTTGTACTTTAACTTGGCCCTTACTTTAATATAGTCAAAATAAATAAATAATCAATCATTATTATTACTTTACAAAAAATAAACACAAACTTCTTTATTTGCATTTAAAAACACATAGTAAAGACAAAAAGCGCAAATTTAAAATACTATATAATAAAATATAATGCATTATATTATGTATTTTTTATCTTTTAATTTATCCATATAGATAGTGATTTCTAATTGAAAAATTATTGTTGTTGTTGTTGTTGTTATTGTTATTATTATAATAAAAAATTAGTTGATTTAATTAAAAAATTTAATTATCACAAGATGCACACGTGTGTGCACTTGCGTCTTGCAAGACACACATATAATTATCATTAAATTTTAAATTTATGCAGAAAGTTAGATTTTATTTAATCATTCTTAAGATTTTGATTTTAAAATAGTATACATTGATTTAATTAAAAATTGTATTTTGCCCTCAATGAATTATATATTAAACTAACTGTAAATTCACATAAGGGTGTTTTGAGCTATTTTTTTAAAAAGTTAGGATGAAATGGATTATTAGTTAAAAAGTAATAATGAAATAGGTTATTATATCAAACCCTAGAGAGGTGTAATAGAATTTTTTCCCCATGACAATACACCTCAGAAAAACCTCATAGACAAATTCTCTTAAAAATAAACCTTTTTCAAAAAAATTCATAGGTTAAAAACATAAGGAAAAAAAAAAAAGCATTTCTTCCTTTGAACAAAGCACCATGATAGCTCAGAATGGAAATAGCTCCTTATCTAATCTAGAGACAAAATTGTTCATCCTACAATCACTGTACATACAAGGCCAACTTTATAGTATTTGGGGCCTTAGGAGAATTTTTTAATGAGATCTCTTTTTATTTTATAATTTCAATACTCAAATAAATATAAAATAGTTAAAAATTCATACCTTCTTTAATTTTTGAATTTCAATAATAAAAAAAAACCTAAAAAAATTCAAAAACAAAACTTTAAAAAATTAGTCAAGAAGATACTTTTTAACTTCCATTAAAAACATTGCAAAAATACGAACAAATAAGTAAAAATAATATTATTTTCAAATAGAATATTTAGAATGATAAAACATAGAAAAAGTTGAGATAACGAGATTATTAGATAATAGATATGAACTTTTTATTTAAAAGAACTAGTTTTTTTATTTTTTAAATAAACCAATGAATATAATAATTTTATTTATCCATTGATTTTTGAGATTATAAGATTTTTAATAGAAATTAAAACTAAAAGTCAAAGACTACTAAAAGTCAAAGATTCTGAGTTTTAACGTTAAATTATTAAAGTTTTTAGGAAATTAAAAAGGTAAATAATTTATTTTTATCTTCGAAAGACTAATAATGATTGAATTAACTATTAAATAACATTATTAATTATATCTCCTTAACATTAAGATTACAAAATATAGATTTTCTATAAAAAATAATTCTTAATTGTAGGATGATTATTAATTAGAAAAATGTCTAACAGGCTTTTCTATTTCTTACAATATGTAATTTAAAAAAGAATCTTTATTAATTAGAAAATTATTAAGAAAATACTAAAAAAAATTAGGCTTTCTCAAAATATAGGGTTTTAAGCGATCACTTTATTCGCTTATACATAATGCCACTACGTAGGCACAAAAATACAAGTGTCATTAGTATCATAAGCACAATGACACTTGTCTTTAATATAACAAAAGCTCAAGTCAAATTAAAGTAATTTATAAATATAAGTCCCCCATCTTTTTTTAAAGATAAGCCAAAAATCACTCAAGAGGAAAAATGATTATTTTCTCTCTTTAGACTTTATCTCTCTAAATTTTCTCTCTTTAAACTTTATTTTTAAAAAAATATAGTGATTGACTTGACCATTGAAGGGTTTACATTGACAAAACACGTTTTCTTATGATTGTAGAGCTCTATCTAACCAAGGTCAACCTTATCACCTTAGGAAGTGAACACCTCCTAAAAGAAAATTTAAGGGAGCAAATTGAACTTGAAAATAAAAGGCATAACATGAGAACAATTGATTTTTTTTTTTTTAAAGGAATGATGATAATGTTGTGTTTATTGTTCCTTCATACTTTCAAGAACATGTTAGAACTATAGAATCTTGCTACTGTTAATCTCTATTCAGGTTATTGAAGACCATTGCTACTGATTTCTACTCAGTACCTTATAGATTGTTGATGTTGATTTATGCTTAGTTTTTAGTATTTGTTTATTGTTGGTTGCTTGTGCACCTAAACAAGTTTATGCATCTATTTCTTGGATGTTTATGATACTTTAAGAATTGGTATTGTTTGAGATTATTTTAAACAAGATAGTGAATTATGTTGTTGGATGTTTGACACTTTGCGTAGTTTATGGTATTATTGTTGAATGAAACTTAGTGGATTGCAAGTGTAGGGCCCGTTTGGGATTGAGCTTAGGTAATTAGAGCTTAAAAGTTTCTGATATTAAAGTGTTTGATAAACACTAAACTTCTCTAAATTGGAAGTTATGTTGATATTATTTTTATTTATGTGATGGAAAATCTATTATATCTTTAATAATTTTTGTCAAAATTAATATTTAAAATTTATATTTACTATATACTATTAACTTTTGTTTCATAGTATAAACTTTTTTTACACAAAATTTATAACTTAAAAGGTACTACCTCAATCCCAAACAAGACTATAAATTCTATTTGGCTGTATTTTTATTTTTTCTTTAATTTTCTCAAATAAAAACTAACACCAATTTAGCATCTGTAAATACTATTTTCTTAGAATCAAAATTTAGTTAACCCCATAGAATCAGAATTCCATTGATATCATAAAATCAATATGTACATGATATTTAATAATCAAAATGGTTTTGATATCATACTGACATAAGATCATTGATACTATTTTTTACTGTTAATGTGACATTGGCTCGAGCTACGCTGACATTAAAACTCAGTGTCAGCAAAACATGTTGACACCAAATGAAAGCCATTTTCTAGTAGTGCCTATGCATCCTACACCATTCTTTATTAGCATTTTATAATTTTAATAAATAGCAATTTCAAGCCAAATGGGAAAGAGTGCCAACATTGTTTTTAGTTTGAAGACTTAATGCGACAATCAAAATTGCTGAAATAGTATTTAAATCATGTCCTTAATATTATAAAATAATTTGATTATCATATAATCCAACTAATTTCAAAATCTATTTTGAAAATATACAAATGGATATAGTCTCTGTTGTGAGATTTTTTAGTGTAATATAGTGGAACAGTACCCGAAGATATATATTCGTCCAATGGTGAAATATAATTAATAGCCCTTTAAGTTTTCGTGTGGTATATTTCATTAACTTACTAGCTTACAAAACTATGTGCAAATGTAAAAAATCGCTATTGTATGAAATGTCATGTGATATATCTCATTAGACTATAGAATAATGCATCGAAGGCCCATAAAGAATGGTTTACTTCATTAGTCTACGAATTAGTTTTTACTAATATTTATATTTCATATATCAACTCATGAAATATAAATATTTCATGATGAATTAGTCTTCATCCATTGGTGAAATATAATTAATAGCCCTTTAAGTTTTCATGTGGTATATTTCATTGACTTCTTCGGCTTACAAAACTATGTGCAAATGTCAAAAATCACACTATCGTATGAAATGTCATGTGATATATCTCATTCGACTATAGAATAATGCATCAAAAGCCCATAAAGTATGGTTTACTTCATTAGTCTACGAATTAGTTTTTACTAATATTTATATTTCATATATCAACTCATGGTACATTAAGATAATTATGATTTTAACTTCCCTCCTATTAATAGATAGGGGTTGATAGAAGTATTCAATTCAATGTATATGCTTATGCGCGCGCGTGTGACACCCCAATTCCACTAATAAGGTTCTAAGGTGAAATTGAAGTGAAACTGCATTTTATTAATCTCATTTCTAAAATCACCAAAATAATATCCAATAATAAATATTTTAAACCTTCTAAAGAAAATAAGTTCTACAATAACATATCCTCAAATAAATATCATTCCAAAAAAAGCTAAAATATTTATATATTATTAACGTAACATTAATCCTTAAAAGAAACTGAGCTCTTATTCTTCCTCCTAAGACCATGATAACGAGGAGCGAAGAAATAACTCAATGAGTAAACACATTCATAATACTAAAAACCATTAAAATATAATTTAATAAAAGCTCTTAAATATACATAATAATAAAAATTACTTTTGTAAATCATCATGCATCAAACATAAATAAAGTCAAAACATCATAAAGCCATTTAAGTCCTTTAAACGAACAATAACATTTTGAAACATATAAAACATAATTAGTTAAATGCCACATAAGTATTATCCGTAGACCCAATAACCTGGCCATATATTATTATTTAGGGTACTTCAAGCAAAAATCATTAACATTACATTGTATGTACACAAAATTTGGCTAACATTTCATAACATAACATAACCTAACATCACTCTGAGATAATGAGCCAAAACATTTAAAATCATTCTTAAACTTTTAATCATTTGTAACCTCCATAAATTACATTTAAACAATTGATAATTATTTCAAAGCGATTGACTTAAAATAATTTAATAAAACTTTTCATTTTTAAGACAATTTATAAAATTTTTTTAATAAATAAAGGTTAATTATAAATAATTTTAAAGAATGATTTTACTTGACAAAATATTGTAATACACTAAAAACAAATCAGTTTCATATACTTTTCATTCAACATAATATATATATGCACCAAATATGAATCTACTTGCCTTAATCCTCAAAAAGAATAGAGAATAATAACCTCAACCATAAGCTCAATTTCATCCTAAAATATTAAGACACATTCTTATCAATATTATTACTCATTTTGACCTTGATATAAATCTAACATAATCAAGCCTAATCATAAGCACTAAACCATCAAAACTAGTCTAAATCGACCATCCTATACAAACTAATTTTTACAAAGCTAATCATATGTCGGAAAATTATAAAAATTAAAAATAAATCATAAACATGCGTACCATTTCATATAAAAATTTTTAAAAAATGAATAAAAGTCAAAATTATGTTGCAAAAAGAATTTTACATGCACAAATGCACACTTTCCAACAGTGATAAAAACAAAAGTTGTTGAATTAGAAAATTCATAAAATATTTAATAAAACTCATAAAAAATTAGACCACTTGATTTTACAACAGTAGAAACATCACTTTAAACAACATATCAAATTCCTAGAATTTTTAAAGATGTGAAACTATTTTAAACGAATTTATATTAAGAGACTAACAAACTTGTCTAGAAACTTTTAGGTTTGTGTTTTGCATTTTAAAATTCATAACTTAATGTTACCTGAATGAAAATTACTCAAATATACTTTAAATCATAGAGAATTCATAATATTATATGAATACAATTTTTATAGGTCACTCTAAAGCTTTTTAACAAAGATAAAATAATTTTACCATCAACCATCACAATTTTAAAAAGTTGTGTCAGGCTATGAAGACTTAACGTAATGATTTTTAATCATTTTTATATTCAAACAAAAATTATGAATTTAAAAACTAGGATTAACAGGAAAATCAAAATAATTTGCAGGATCATTTGGATAGTTAGAAAATCATAAAGTCCAGATACTAATGTTCAAAATCGAAATTTTCCGTACCACTGCTCCAAACCTTGAAATTCACAACAAATTGGTTA